>JANPWX010018846.1:272084-283153 GCA_024734555.1 Trochalopteron elliotii | reverse complement strand
GGGTGCAAGATCCCGGTGCTCCTCTGGGTTTTTCAGTCCAGAGCAGATTTAAACAGTCCCAAAGAAAAAAATATAAAATAATAATAAAAAAAAAAAAAACAGTCCAGGAAAGCTTCTTTGCCTCAGCTAGCTAGACTAACAAAGGGAAAAAAAAACTCTCTCTGGCTGCCCTCCGTGCATCCGACGAAGGAAAAAAAAAACCACACAGTCCCAAGGACGAGAGCAGATTCAGAGGAGTGAGTTTGTTTCTCAAAACAAACTGCGCGCTTCTTTCCCTGCTCACTCTCAGAACCAGTCTTAAAGGCACAGAACACAGAACAGACGATTTGGGGATACATAGTCACCCTAGGACAGTGGGTAGAGCTCTGCTGGGACTTGCTGCCTGCTCATTTCTATCTTGGCTGAGCAGTTCTTTGTGGCCCTGACTCAGCAGTTTCACTGCAGCGTGGGGGCCATGACAATGGCATGTGCATCCAGGTTCATGACATTCCCAGGACATGCTCAGTTCTGCACATGCAGGTTGTTCACTTGTAATGGTGGGGATGTGTTCATTGCTGCTACCCTGGATGGTCATGACCCATTATTGATGGATGATCATGGCCCATTATTGCATTGGTCTTCAACTACAGATCTTATCAATGGCAAATGGGAAATGGCAAATGGCAATTGCAAAATAAGTCACTCTTTAACAGTCCTTTACAGGACTGTTCATATGAATCTCTTAGAAGGCTGCAGTTTGTCTATCACAGTGAGTGCATTTTGAGTTTTCAAAAAGACAAGGGCATATAGATAAACCTATACAAAATGGCATGTTGACCTGATTTCTTTGGGGTTGGGTTTTTTATATTTGTTATATTTGGTATTTTATCTTCTTCCCTTTCCCCTTCCCTCTTTTCCTCTTCTTTTTAACAGGTAGCCTTAATGGTACCATTAAGCAGAGGGAATTTACATGGTGAAGTCTTGAAGTTTGATGTTTTGAGTCCAAATTTTAGTAGTTCCTGTGTTGTATTGAGGAATAAATAAGACCTGAAGTACTAATAGACTGTGAAAAAAGCCTGTGATCACCTGTGTCCATTCCCTTATCACAGTTTTAGAGATGTAAATAAAGCATTCCATCAGGTCACTGTTGATTTGTTTCCACTGCTGAATTGTGTTTTCTATCAATTTTTTATGCAACATACAAGTCATACACAATAGAAATGCAGTCTTCTGCCTGAAAAGGAGATCAAATATAACTGACAATGGAGCTATGCACACAAAGGTATGAACAAATTATATCCTGTAAATTTTTTCTAGTTGTTTTTCAGTTATATTTAATTTTATTATAGCTATGCATTTTCCTTTAACTACACCCTAAAGTGTCCTTAAAAAAACTCCATTCCACTCCAGAGGATGTAAATAACAAGGTCTCACTCAAAGAATTTGCAAATGCCAAGAATCAACTCTGCGACAGAAAGCCAGTCCAGTTCATAAAGAATATAAGTTTTGACTATAACAGTATGATTGCCACCAAGTTCTCTTTCTACTGCTCTGCAGACTTCTCTCCATTTGTTTTGCAAATGTTTTATTAGTGACAACTGCGCAGAAACTGATGCTTAGTAGTAAGGTAAGGTTTCAAAGTAAGGTAAGGTTTCAAAGTAAAGGTATCTTATAGATACTTTACAAGAAAAACGAGCAAGCAAAAGAAATTAAATTAAACCAGCAACAAAAGGACTAGCAACTAACCAACCTAATTCTTCCCATTATAATTTTAATATGTCCTTGATTGAAACATTACAACCTTGCTTTTCATGTTGGCATACACAGTCAGGAATGTAACCCTTGGGATTTATGACATCCTGTTTTCTGGGTCCAGAGAAAGGCTACAAAGCTGGAAAAGGGTCTAGACATTAAGTTCTCTGAGGAACAGATGAGGGAGCTGGGGTTGTTTTGCATGGAGAAGAGGAGGCTCAGGAGTGATCTTAACATTCTACAGCTGCCTGACAGGAGGTTGTAGCCATGTGGGGGGTCAGTCACTTCTTTCAGGGAACAAGCAACAAGACTAGAGGACATAGTCTTAAAGCTGTGCCAGGGAAGGTTTAGCTTGGATATAAGGAGGAATTTCTTACAGAAAAGGTAATTAGATATTGGAATGGGCTGCCAAGGAAGCTGCTGGAATCACCATCCCTGGAGGTGTTTAAGAAAAGACTGCATATATCACCCAGTGCCACAGTCTTTTTGACAAGGTGGTGTTCAGTCATAGGTTGGACTTGATGATCTCAGAGGGCTTTTCCTACCTAATAGATTCTGTGATTCTGTGATATATACATACATGCTACATATGTAGCAGAAGATGCTGAGAAATAACTTCCTGGTAGAACGCAGTGGCATAGCATCAGACACATCACGTGTACTAGAAGAAGTTCAGTAGTGGCTATAGTAAGATTTGAAAAAATTTCTGTCCTGAGATTTGTGCTGTAATTTGCTCTAAATATAACAGTGTACTGATTAACAATATGCTTTTATGTAAAGTTGCACATGTTCTTGAGTATATTTGATATTCAGATGTACTCACAGTGGCTTGTATTAAAAATGAATTTTATTAACTTTAACTGTTCCCACAATTCTAAATTGTGCAAAAAGTTTCATTTTCTTCATCTTAGATACAAAAATTAGCAGTAAAATGACACAAAATATGCTTAAGCTTTTAGAAAATTGTAGCACTTAAGATAGCTTTTAGTAAATTGGCTGTGTATTCTGTAGTATGCTGTTGGGATCTTAGACAACAGCTCTACTCAGTAAAGAATTTTCCAATATCAATGCATAAATTTATCTAATAATTAAAAATTTAAAATATTCCTCCACTTACTGATCATGGCAGTGACTCTTGAGGTCATTCACAAATACAGATGCCAGTCTTCTGTCCTACCTAAAAATGAAAAGATGCTTCATTAGAATATATTTGTTGGAACATCAGGATATTCTTTGGAGATTTTTCCTTTGTTTATTTCCACATTTTGATTTTTTTCCCTTACTTCCCTTCCCTTGATCAAGTTTTCCCTAGTTTGGATTTCCATGCTGTCCGCAGTTATAATTATGATTTTATGCTTTTGAATTTATATATTGTATCATCAGCAGTGCTAGGCATCTGCAGATTGGCATGTAATGCAAATAATACTGCTGAAAATTTGGGTTCTTTTATTGTTTTCAGTGACTTTCCACTGGAACCAACAATTTTTCAGGAAAAATAAAGGAATGAGAAAGTAGAAAATACAAAATGAGAGTAAATGCTAGAAAATTATTTCAAGCTACAATGAAGAATAGTAGGAATAGGTAGGTTTAGAAGATCCTCTGCAAATTAAATTTCATCTGCTTCTCAAATGAAATGTGGTTTCCACATGCAGTTGTCCTTCTCCCTAACTGTATAGACATCTTGCAATCATGTTACCATACAACTATTAAGTAAACCTTCAAAATTTAAGGAAATAAAACAAAATTCTATCTGCTAGAAATAGCAATGTCTTTTTTATCAACAAAGATATTTTTCACCTTGATGTCTTGAAAAGGCTGACCTGGAAGAGAGCCTAGACAGAGCTAAGAGAATACAGTAGGTATTTATTAAAAGGCCTTAAAGGATATGCCTTGGGCAGTACGAGAGCCTGGCCAGGGCTACACCCAAGATGGACCCAAAATGGTCACAATATGGATAACTGGTCACAGGTTTCACACTTCCATATGTTTTGGTCCATTTGCATATTGGGGTTAATTGTCCAATTACATCCTCCTCATTCTCTCCCCTCAGCCCCCTGTTGTTTATGCTTTTTTTGGGCCTGAAACTTGTAACACTTGTCCTTGGTCTCAAGCTGGAAAAGGATTATTTTGTCTACTTACTCTGTGAAGAGATCTGACTAATACTTAATATGAGGCTCAGAGCTACACACCCAGGCAGGACAGAATCTGAAAAATATGAGAGATAAAACTTAAGGCATCAGCCCATCAAGTAATTCAGAGCTCTATTATTTTAGAGTGATACTGTTCCGTGGACTACATATTTTCTCTTTCTGTGCATTAGTAATACTTTCCCTCTGATTTCTTATTCTACATATACAGTGGATTACCCAATTTCTTCTGTGGAGCTTTCTCTTTCCCTCTTTCCCAATCTTCACTTTACATCTGTTTCTGTTCATGCTGGTACTGCTTATTCAGAAACTTTTCCCCAGTTTCCTATTTTCTCATTTTTTTGCCCCCAGGAATATTTTTGCTGTTTCTCTTACCACCTTACAGAACACCTGTGATGAGATACACGGTCCCTGAGATTCAAATGATGTATCTCAGGAATACTTAGAGTTCCACTGAAACAAGAGACAGAAAACTGTACAAAGGAAGTAACGTTTGAGAAATGTATGTGCTATCCATCCACATGTGTATATAGCACTAAATGAAATAAGCAAGATTAAGATCAGGATATTCAGTCTCTTATTAGGAATTAACAGGTCTAAATATGAGAAGTTGCCTGCTTAATGGATAAGGTACTACAATCATATACAGTATGGGGTTTTACAGAGGTTTTTAGTTTTACTTGCCCTGTATCTCTTTATAAAATGTTCTTCTATCCAGCTGGTACTAATTTGCTGAGAAATATGGGTGTGAAGAAAAGAAAGATTTCCTATGGAAAAAGAAGAAAAAAAAAAGGAAACAGTGCTTTTATGTCTTGCTATACATTTCTCATCAGTACAAAGCCTAAGGGTGTTGTGCACATGAGGACAAAAGTGAGCAGTGCAGGAGCAGTACTGTGACTGGCACAGAAGAGGAAAAAAATCAGAAATCTGAGAAATGGGACAGCACAGTCCTTTGTAGAATCAAATTGCTTGGAGAATGGAAGGGAAATTAGACTGAGCTGAAAGTCAGAATGGGTGAGAAGATGAACACATTGATTTTAAAAAATGCTTTTGTGGGACTACCATAGGATGTTCATGGATTGAGACAATATTCAATCAAATCTTCTAAAATAATTATTTTCAAATTGATATATAAACACATAAAATACAACCAAAATACAAACCAAAACCAATTTATAAAAAAGGCCAAAAGGGAGAGGCTTAGGTAAGGCATTGACTATTAGGTTTTGTAATTTCTCCTAGCTTTCTAGAATTTGCTTTCTCTCTTCTGTTATACAAGACAAAAGCTCTGCAAAATATTACAGAAGATCTATTAACACCAAGCTCAGTATTTAAATAGTTTTTAGAAGAATTTAAACATAAGAGAATTCCTCTATTTAAATAATACCTTCCTTTAAGATTGGATGGGACTGGACTTATGTACATGTGATTAATTTGGAATGATGGATACCTGTTTTACTACAGTTTTATTTTTCTCCTTCTCTATGTGCTTTTTTTCTGGAACACGCTTTCTTGCATTTTGCAGTCCAGTTAGGGACACAGATGTGGCAAGTCCACTCCCGTCAGGTTTTGTCCAGCAGTGTTTCTCAGCAAAGAGGAATTACGTCATTGACCATTATTCTTTGGTCTCCACTTTAAAGCTAGTGGGAGGAAAACATATAGGAATGTTAAAGATGTATAGAAAAGAATGCATGCAAATATTTTAGCTCAAAATTTCTGTTGCTTTTGGGAAAGCGTTCTGTCATGCAGTTTTTTTAGAGAAACTACGTGTTTCTGCAGGCATAGACATGTTTTAAGTGGATGGAGCCTGGAAAAACAACACATTATTGTAAGCCATATTGTAGCTTTAAATTAGAAGTCAGATCTAGTGTTCAAGTTCAAGTTCAGATGAGAAATATTGTTATAGTTTTCTCTTAACTCTTCAAATTCAGGCAAAAATATATCAAAATTATAAACTATGATTTAATCTATACAGTGTTTTTTCTTCAATGTGTCCACAGCTCATATAGTTTTAACCTAGAGGGGAAGAGAAAGAGTGATATTCCTTGGTGAAATTCCTTTGAGGAATTTCTTGTTTCACAGAAGCTTTGCTTCTGTCTCTGAAATGCTGTGACATTTAACAATAAAGTAATTTTTACAAGTGGGTGGAGTATCATACTTTTGTTACTGTTGAATACTTACCTGAAAAACCTTTAAATGTCATAAATCTGAATGAAAAAATCTCTGTGAAAAATTACTCATTTGTTCTAATGAGGAAACATCTTCATATTTATATATAAAATTATAAATATTATGATTTATATTAGGTAAGTGTCCATCTCAATCTTCTTCACTTATATAATAGGAATATCAGAGGTCAGATTCTCCAAGAATCTAAACAGTATTTAATTGTATACAATAGTTTTAAATAAATTTGAATCCATACCGTTTAAGGAGTTGCATACTGGTTTTGCTTTAAGGCAACTTGAGTTTGAAAAGTAAGTGTGACAAAGAGATTGCATATAGCATCCCTATGTCATGGTATCACGGGTATCCCACTACTAAGTTGTGCACACGTAGAGCTAACATACAAGAGTTTTTCCTATTTCTCCTACATAACTCTTGGCCATTTACTTATGATAGACTTTCCTTCAATGTCATCTTTCTAAATATTGCATGTATGCATATATAAGTCTATACAGAATGATGGGAAATAAGTGTGAACTGCAGTGACCAGCATCCATTCTAAGGTATTATTATACAACCTTTTTTGGCAAGTCGCCATTAGGGTGTTTGTTTGTTTTTTGGTTGGTTGGTTGGTTTTTAACTCTGATTCTGTACAGAATAACATACTGGCATTGAAACAAATATAAGTATATAGAAAATGACCTTGAACTCAGACGATAGGATTACCATCAAAAGATTGGGATTTTCTTTCATGAAAATCACAGCTTTTAGAACATGAAAAGTCTACAAAAGCCCACTTGAAACAAATGAGATCAAATGCTGTCTGTTGACTAGGTATTACTGTTATTGTGACAATTTTTAGGAAAAGGGAAGGTTAAACTTATCTCTAACATTTTGCACAGTGACAGCACATCTGTGTACCTAAGTGTCGATAAAGACAGATGGTACATGGAGTAACAGATGCCCATCCAAAAATTGCAATATGCAATGTAGGAGTTGAAAAGAAATCATTTGGGCCAGATCAAAATACTAAGGTAAGTCTTCATGTATCACAGTGTGTTAAGATTGCTTTTCTAAAATTAAGAATCAAGATCCTGAAATAGTGCTATCTGAGGCAGATTAGAAAGGTTTTGAACAATGCAGCTCTCTAAAATTGAGTCATGCAGATGCTGCTGAGGATCATCAGTCTAACACTTGAATGCTGGATAGAAAACAGCACTAAGAGACAAACGGGCCTAGGGGTTTGAACCAATGTCTACAGGCAACATTTTGTTGTTGCAGCCTCAGGGTCTGACTGAATATATTTAGATGAAAATTCATTCAGTATGAGAGCCATGGCAGCTGCTTAATACATTTCCAAACCTCAGCACAAGGAAACTCCACCCTTGATCTAAACCTGAGTTTTGATATAATTTCTTACCTCAAGCATTGGTGCTGGTGAGGTGCTGGTGAGGTACTGGTGAGGACTGAGAGCATGTTCTGATTGGAGAGGAAATAACAAGATGAGATGATCAAGAAAATTACTTTCAGTGGGATTAAATGTCCTGGTGTTCTCAGTTTAGAAACCGAAATCATATTGTTCATGTCATAGCAAAACAGGAAAACATGGCAGTGTGATAGCTAGGATGGCAGGAATTATATTTCTGCTCAGGAGGGAAGGATACAATTCATTACAATTCAGTACAATTCGGTTAGAAAGAATGGGATGAGAACTCTTAGTAGGTGTCTCTTCTTAATAGGTGCCTTCAATAGAAGTCTTCAAGTATTGTCAGATGTACAGTAGCCTGCTATTCACCTACAAATGGCCTAATGCAGTGTTCCCAACATGATGTAGTGATAAATCACAGAAGTGCCAATTAAAATGGAACACTTATTGTGTCAATCATTTAAAAGCAATGCTAAGCTCTCATAACACTCTTTCAAAAATAAAAGGTATTATAAAAGCTTTATATGCTGAGCTTCCTCTTCATATTACTGCCTCCTGGTAAGAGGGGTTCTTACAAGTGTGATTATAATAGAAAATCCTTTGCTTTGTCATTTTCATGTTTCGAAATTTCAATGGCTCCAATCTAAGATAGTCTTCATATGAGAAACTGGACTCAGATACTGTCTTAGGGGCTTCGTATTATAAATAATTGGCATTTACTGAAATTTTTAATTCTTAACACAGTCTTTCTCACATTCACTCAAAAACCCTTGAAATCTCTGCTCACAAATAAAAACACAAAACACAAGATGTAATAAAAATGGAGAACAAATATCTCTGATATTCATTATGAGGATGAAAGTAGCAGTTACCAGTAAAAATGGACTAAAAATCTGTCTTAATAGGTAGGACCTGCTCTTTTATCATCTCCCTGTTTGCCAGTCTGCATATTATTGGTCTGGGTAAAAAGTTCATACATGGCTCTTTTTTGTGACTGCAGACTATTTTTTTTAAAAAAAATCAAATAGTTTTCTAGCTTTTTTATCAGAAACGTATTTTACATCAGACCAGTTAGTCATATTTATGCCAGTCTAGGGTAGCATAGCTGAGAAGAATAAGAGCAAACTGGCTTCACCATGGGCCCTATGTTTTATAGACATGCAGGCTCCAAGGGTTACATGTAAATTCTCATTAAGGGAAGGTGCTTCTATTTCTGTCTAATCAGAAGGCTTTTTCCACTAAACAATAAAATTTCTCTTTTTCATTCATATTTTTAACTTCCTAGTGTTTCAAATATACAATAAAACTATTTTGTAGCTCACCAGCACATTTGTGCCTGCAGCCTATTACACAAACAATGCGCATTGAGGAATTATATATTACCATCAATATTTGTCCACTGTGTTTAACCAGTGCTTTGTTACAAAGGTAAGCCTTTTCTTCTGTCCTTAACTTCTTTCATTAAGAGCTTAGGTGTAGACACATTTTTATTAGAATTGTTATGCACTAATTGTACATACTGTATTATTAGCAATAACATGGCAAAACACAATTAAGCTTTCACCTGAATTTGCTTCCTTTTATGGATTTTTGTTAAAACTATAAGTGCAGATTTTTATTACAGTGTGTGTGGGTTTAGCCACGCAATTCCCATTAATATTAAAAAGAATCATGCAGGTAAGTCCCTGAACACTACATTGAAAACACTCTTTAACGTTATTTTAATGAACATTCTTTTATGACTAAATTATTTCAGAGTAGCTGAGCAGTTATTATCTTCCTCAGTAACTAGTGATCGCCCACAGGGTAAGTTTCTCTAATATTCTGTTGCAGTCCCTGTGCCTTTGCCATGTTGTTATGGGACCTTTCTAGTTATAAACAATTTTCATTTCAGTGTGCAATTAGAAACTAGCCAGCAGAGTAAAGCAGCAATACTTGATTTTGGCTGCAAGTTGAAGCTGCCCCTGGGGGTTTTTAATTTATGCACTGTCCTTTTTTGTATAATCAAGGTTTTTTTGAAATGTGCCCAGTTTTTTTCCTTAGAGGGAACTTCTCTCTCCTTCTTGAGGTTCATTCCACCTTGTTTGTGGTTTACAAATCTTTCAAGGTTGTTTTGGACAGTTAGTCACGTGCAAAATTACAACATTAATCTTTAATGAAACTTGAAACTATAATTTACTTTATTTTGTACACTTACTGTTTGAAACTTGATATGTTACAGCCAGAAATCCATTGCATAGTTAAATAGTGAATGTGAACTGTGTTTTTTCTTCTACACGCAAATTACATTCATTAGCAACTACCTTGTCTTTTTTATATAGAATGGCACCACAGACCTTACCACATGCATGTCATCCTCTTCCTGCACTACCCATTCTCTTCCTCCTCCTGCTCAGGAGGATAAGAGAAAGCATTTTAGTCTTATCTCTGTGTGTGGGAGAACTATAGACAAAAATGTGTGGATTGAAGTGTTGCTAATGGTACCCAATAGAAAAGGTTGATCTGATCTATAAAAAAATATCTGGAAATTGATATGACATAAATTTTCAGAAAGGATTTTTTTTTCTTTTTGTCTTGTTTTTTTAATCCAGTCAATTAAATAAATATTCCTTATGTAATCCCTGCTTGTTTCTCAGATCAAGTACAGGCATTGCTAATATTTTACCAGTTCTAGTGGTTTTGGGTTTTTTCCCTTTCTGCTGTACTCATCCTTCTACTTAGGCTATGGGACTCAGCCTTGGCTAACACATATATATATAAAATAAAAAATATTTTGAACTGCCTCCTTTAGATGGGTGCATTCTCCTTGTGTGATGGTAAAATGTAATACATAACAATAAAAATACCATTCTGTGGTAAAGAAAATGGCATCAATTTTATAACTATTTCAAAGTTATTCACTATGATTGTCATGAAACAATAAAAGTAGACAACTATAATGTTGTGGGTTTTTTCCAGTTTTGTTTTCCAACTCACATCAGTTTCACTGTTTTATTTCTAATGGAGGTGAAAAAATCTCTTCTGTGGGTTATGTGAGTATTCCTCCTAGTGACCAATATAATAATCTCATTTAATCTGTAGACTATTATAACCAATGGAATCAAGAAAGCCATTTCAAGTGTCCTTGTTTTCATCAGTATGATCCCACATAAATGATTTCTTTGAGATTATATTGTAAGGGAAGAGAATGTTTAGCTTGTGAATATATTGAAACTGATTAACTCCTATTGACGCTGGCTGATCTCACAAATTTGTTTCTTGCTGCTTACTAATAAAGAGTTCATATGATGTGTCACAGCCTATGACAATAGTAATGAGCATTAACCAAATTAGCTGCCCCCAAGTGACATTGTTATCACATTATTGAAAATAAAGAAATCCACAGACTCAATCAGTTCAAAAGGACTTTTTCAACCATCTTAAGAAATAAAAACAAGACTAATAATTTAGTAAGTCTGGATTCTTTTTCTTTTCTTTCTTTCTTTCTTTCTTTCTTTCTTTCTTTTTCTTTCTTTCTTTCTTTCTTTCTTTCTTTCTTTCTTTCTTTCTTTCTTTCTTTCTTTCTTTCTTTCTTTCTTTCTTTCTTTCTTTCTTTCTTC
>JANPWX010018846.1:248899-272007 GCA_024734555.1 Trochalopteron elliotii | reverse complement strand
GTTTCATAGTACAGCGGGCATCCTTCCTTCCTTCCTTCCTTCCTTCCTTCCTTCCTTCCTTCCTGCTGTGGAAGCTCTTAGATAGTAGTCATACATTTTTGAACAAGAAATAACAATTCAAACATACAGTGTCTCTCAAAAGACAGCAAATGATGAGTTAAAGATTGTTTTTGAAAAGTGATCTAAATATTGGTAGACATTTTCAAAAGGAATTCAAATTACAAAATCTGTTTTGCTCATTCCAGTCAACTTTGTATATATGAAGATACTTTAAGCAACATTTCACAGTTTTATTTATTTCAGTATTCTGTCCACTTTTTTTTTCATTTCCTCTACTGATTTCCAAAAACCAGAATTATAATTTATTAAAATATGTATACTCCAGCCAATCTTGATATTTCATTTGCAACTGGCCTTGTGTAATGCACTACTTCTTTGATCTAATAATGAAAATATGTTAGTATAAACTCTTTGTAGAAACAAGGTAAAGCTGTCCAGGCCTCCTGAGACAGTAGGACAACAATATATGAATTTCAATTGCTAACCTAAAAGCCTCACACTCCAAGAGAATTTAAGGACTGTGAACATTAACTAGCATTTCTGGAAACTTCAGCTAATTAAAAAAAATCCCTAACCTACAACAGACCAACCTGATATACCAGTCTTCCAGTTTATGTAGATTAGAAGGATAAACTACTGAAACAGACACCTTAATTCTGGTGTAATTTAGAATTTAGATTTCAATAGAAAAACACATATCCCTTTATTTGTTCTTGGACTGAATAAAATGTGACAAGACTGATGGTAGTTCTATGTAAATTCATTGTTATATTGGGCAATACCAACAGGCCAATGTTTTGTTTAAAGACACTTTCATACCTTGTTGCCAATACCAATACTTGTACATAGTATACCCAAGGGTGTTTTTTATTTTCACATGTGACAAATATTGTACTCTGGATGTGTCTTTGACACAGAAAATATTTACCTATTTTCAACTTCAGTTATATAAATCAAGAGAAACCTTGAAACAAAAAAAGGCAAGTAGATGAAATTTTGCTTAATATAATTAAGTGGTAATGCCATAATCTCTGACTTCTAGTACTATAACTTTACTACATGGTGTATTTGTTACTGAATGGAAGATCTTGAAAAGCTGCGCCTGTCCCACCTCTCAGCTCTGGAGAGATAACATAATTTCAATATGTGGCGTACACATGTGGTAGACTCACTTATCAGTCTTAGGATGATCACAGTAAAAGTCTTGTTTGTAGAATATGTAGAAGGTGACCATGACTAAATTAAACAGTATTGGGGCTGGTAAGGTTTAAAAGTTTTACTTTTTTTTTTTTTTTAATAAAATATGCTGCTGTACGATCAAATATTCTATATGGAACAATAATAAAATTGTTTAAAGAGCTTATTTCTAAAATACTTAAAATTCAAGAAGAATGTATTGCAAATTTTTATAGTCTGCTTGAGAAATAATTTCTTCCATCTGGGCCTTTTCTTTTTGTAAAGAAACAGGAGTTTCAATATGTTGGATGAACAATATCAGCCTATAAATAGTACTATTCTGTTTATTTCATGTTAAACATGTAGGGTGATATGCATCACATATACTTGGAACTTGGCAAGAGACAATTCAATGGTTTTACAAAGTTTTTAAGATGAAGTGAAACTGAGTATTTTAAGCCAGCATTAAATCAAGTTTTTAGAAATAGAATGTAAGTCAATACAGATTTTCACCAATTTAAAATTTAATATAGTAGAGGTCTTTCTCCTGATGCCCTCCAAGGATTGGGATTGCAGTACAGGGATTGCAGATAGCTTTCTCAGTACTCCTTTCCAGTGCTGCATTATCATCCTCATGAATTTTTTCCCCCATGATGTCCAGACTAAACATCGCAAGAAAAAATTTGTGGCCATAGTTCCTTCTCTATCACCTACCACTATTTAGAACAGTTCTGTTCTGTTACCTTAACAACATCCTCTCAATTGTTTGGAGCTTCACTGTTCTCTTCTTCAACAGGTTAAACCAGTCCATTTTATTCTAAACTGGCTTTGACCTTAGTAGCTTCTATTAAACATGCCCCAGATATTAGTGTACTCCTTTAGATGTGTGTGGTGTGCAAAACCAGGCGAAATGTTCCATGTTAGACCCCTCTGCATAGAGGACTTTAATTTCCTTAAATCTGTTGGCCACAGTCCTCTTGGAGTAGGTAGGTTTGTCTTTCACTTACCACAAAAGTATGCTGGTGACTTGCACAGAATTCAGCACCCACAGGATCCACAGGTCTTTTTCAGCAGGACTTGGGGAAACATTTCCCTGCCCTCAAGTATAACCCTAATGTGGAGGTTTCTTTTCTCTGTCATGCAACATCAGAAATGTTCTGTATTTTAACTCTGGCTTGGTCCTCAAGGTATTCCAGATCTCTTTGAACTGAAGTGCTAACATTCGACATGCTAACTAGTATAATAGATAAAGTTGCTGAGGGCACATTTGGTCTTATCATCCATGCAGCTGATAAAGTAAATGCACAGTATCAGCCCCAGTGCCAAGGCACTTAGTTTAATAATGACTTTCAAGCCACTGATTAATTGCCTTTTAGATTAAGGGTCCAGACAATTTTCAGTGTAGCTAAAAATCCAGCCCATACCCCCTGCGCTTCCAAAACTGAATGCTGTGGGGAATAGTCAGTAGCATTAATAAAGGTATATTATATATTCTTGTTAATGAAGCTGGACATTTAATCATAGCAGGCATACATGCTGATTAAGTGTGATTGCAGTGCTACTCTTTCTAATTAGCATCAAGTCTTGCATATGTTTTGAAATATATTATTTCCCATGATCTTTTTCAGTAGAAAAGAAAGACTGACTGGACTTTTGATAACTAAATGAACCAAGGGTACATGCTGAATCATATTCTTCCATTTATCAGATACCTCTCATATTTTGCAAGACTTCTGTAAAACTTTTTGGTCTTGAAATCACATCACTGTTTTTTCAGCATACTCAGACACATTTCTTTTGTCTCATGAAATCTGGTAGCCTCTAGCTTCCTTGTAGACTCTTATTTGTTGCTCCCTCTTGGTGACTGTCCTTCCCAAATCATGTTCCTTCTCTTTTTTTCTCTGGAAAACCAAAGGATGTTTTTTACCTCTTTTTGTCATCTTTCATGCCTCCAGAGTAGTTTGTTTTTCTTCTAGAATACTGAAGTGTAAAAAGTCCTTCTAAAGATCACAGATGAAGCTAAATAGTCAGGAGATGAAGTTCTGTAATAAGTAAGGCATTGCTCACATATTCACACAGTGAGTATGAACAGATTAGAAAAAAAAATTCATTACTAATAAAAATGTTTTTGAAAAATGCACAAGAACTCATGTGCAGGATTCATGTTTCAGTATTTAGGTGCAAAAAGGGCCAAAGAGAGACAATAAAACATACAGATGGAAAAAATTTTATTAGTACCTGAAAAATCTACATCAAAGTCCAGGAATAAAAAAGCTGCTTGAACTGCCACAGTTTAAACCTGTATTTTAAATGAAATTTGAATTTTCTGAAAAGAGAACAGAATATCACTATAAAAATCCCAGTGAAATCCTGTGTTCATTTGCAGCTGTAGCTAAGAAAGATAAAAACTCCAACCAAACAATAAAAACCCCAAGAACCAAAATGACAGAAAATCAACACCGTGGTTTTGTGAATAGCATAACCTAATAAAATCAGTTTGCTGGAGCTTGAGCGAAGTCCAACTATCAACAAATTCTTCTTGATTGTTTAATAATGTACCTGAGCTCACAGAAAACAATTAAGGTGTACACTTTTGTTCTCTGTACCCTTCCCAAAAGTCTATTTATAAAATGGAAAGTACTGCTGCGTATTTAGGATATGTCCCATTAAATCTTTAAGATCATTGATCAACATTTTTGTCAGTGACATGGACAATGGGATTGAATGTACCCTGAGCAAGTTTGCTGGTGACACTGAGCTGTGTAGGGCAGTCTGCCACACACTGGAGGTCAAAGCTGCCATCCACAGGGACCTTGATATGCTTGAGGGATGGGCCAATGTGAACCTCATGAGGTTCCACAAGGCAAATTGCAAGGTGCTGCAGCTGGGCTGGGGAAATCCAAAGCACAAATATAATCAATACAGACTGGGCAATACAGAGAATTGAGTGAGAGGGAAAAGACTTAGGGATGTTGGTTGCTGAGAGGCTCCACATTACCCAGCAATGTGCACTCACAGACGAGAAAGCCAACTAAAGTCTGGACTGCATCATAAGCAGAGTGGCCCGCAAGTTGAGAGAGGTGATTTTCCCCATCTACTCTGCTTCTGTGAAACCCCACCTGTGTTACTAAGTGCAGGTCTGGGTCCCTCACCATAAGAGAAACATGGACCTCTTAGAGCCCAGGGAAAGCCCAAGGAGCTGATCAGAGACATCACTTCTGCTATGAAGTCTGGGAGAACTGGGGCTGTTCAGCCTCATGAAGAGAATGCTTTGGGGAAAACCTTACATAACCTTCCAGTACATGAAGAGTTCTACAAGTGAACTGAGACAGACTTTGGAACATGTAGTGATAGGAAAAGAGGCAATGGCTTTAAATTGAGAGTGTGTAGGTTTTGATCAGGTAGCAGATCTCACCACAGACCATTACACCTCTGCTAAATTTATGCCATTGGTACACGGCATTGGATTCTTAAAACTGGTTTAGAATGAGTGTTAAAGATTGTTAATTACTTGGTGTATCTATATCACCAATTTAAACATCACTGAGCAGGGATTAGCAAATGCAGAGGGAGACAGAAACAGCATGAACTGTCAAGTATACAAGCAGCAAGAGCATGAAAGCCCCTGTGGTGGGTTGACCTGGCCTACAGTCACACAGTTTCTACGTGGTGGACAGTGGGTGTTCAACAAATCAGCTCTAGCACTCCCCTCCTTAGCAGGAGAGGGGAGAGAAATTATGACAAAAGGCTGAAGTAAAATCAGGGAGTGATCAGTCACCATTTACTATCATAGCATAATAGACCCAAGCTGGGAAAATTTATTTAATTTATTAATCAAACCAGAGTAGCATAATGAGAAAATGAAATAACTATTGTAATATCTTCCATGCATCCCATTCTTCTTCTCAGGCTCAACTTTGCTCTGAAATTCTCAACTTCCTCTCCATCAGCAATACAGGAGGATGGGGAATGTAGGTTGTAGTCAATTCATCATTGTCTCTGCTCATTCCTCCTCAAAGACTTTCCTTTCTCCTGTGTAGGGTCTCTCCCACAGAAGACAGTCCTTAATGAATTTCCCAAATGTGAGTCCTTGCAGCATGGGCTGCTGATGCCTTAAGTTTTAGTTTTCATGTTTGCAAATTCTGTGCTGCCTAGGGATGTAGTTCTGAGCCTCATATTAAGTGGCAGTAAGCTCTCTTCACAGAGTAGGTAGACAAAACAGATCCTTTTCCTGCGGAAAACCAAGGACACCTTTCAGGCCTGAAAGCATAAACAATGGTGGACTGAAAGGAGGAACAAAAAGTGTGAGACCTCGTGACCGGGATGCCATTTTTTTGGGGGGTTTGTTTTTTTTTTTGTGACTATTCTTGGTCCAGCCAGGGCACAGCCTTTGTCGGGCTCCTCTCCTGCCCAGGCTGGATCCTGGAGGCCTTTCAATAAATACATACTTTATTCTCTAGCTCTGTCCAGTCTCTGTTTCAGGTCAGCCTTCCAAGGCATCAGTTTCTGGCGACCACGAAAGGACAATGAGGCATCTGAAAAACCCTCCTGGACTAGAAGAACACCCAGCTCCTGCCGGCACCCCGAGAGGGCGGTGGCCCCAGCTGTAGCCCAGGAGGTATCAGAGCCCAAGAATCCTAAATTCGGTGGACCTGACAGAGACACGTGAGTAATTGAATAAGAAGGTATTCTGTTTAGCATCTGAGTTAAGTGTTAGGGAGTGAGTCCCTGCCTTGGAGTTGGATCTTGGTCCTGTTGGCGTGAGGCCAGCAGGGCGCAGAGAGTGAGTCCCTGCCTTGGAATTGGATCTTGGTCCTGTTGGCGTGAGGCCAGCAGGGGCGCAGGGAGTGAGTCTCTGCCTTGTGGCTCCTAAGAGTAGGGGTTAGAATCCCGTCCTTGCTTGTTTTCTCTCTCTCACCATAATTACTTTCTCTCTCGCAACTGCTGAGGTGTGGGGTGTACATTTTCTTCTAAATATCGTTGTCGTACTGACATCCCAAGAAATAGTCCCCTGGCATTAGTTTTGACAAATTGGACTGATTTAACTGGGGGAGATTCCTTTAAATCTAAACTCACTAGACTCTCAAAAAGAACCTGGCCGACTTACGAACTAGATAACGACCAAACGTGGCTTGAATTCGGGAGTCTTGATAAAAGGTTAGTATCAAGTTTAATCTCCCACATATGCAAAGACCAATACTCGGACGAACTAGAATATGCTATTCTCTTTATGGCGTTATCTTGTCGCCATGACCTAGAGAAAAGAGAGCATATATTCCTCTTAAAGAAAAAACAGAGGAAAAGTAAGAGAAATGATGAGTTGAGATGGAATAGCAAATATAAAAACAAGGAGAAGGCAGAGTTCGACATCTGACCAGAGTGGGGGGCCGAGCCCGGGTCCGAGCGGGGCCCCTTCACCCCTGGTCCCGCCTCTGCCGGTGCAGGTTCCCCCAACCCCAGCCTTGCCCCCGCTGACATTAGAGCAGGCGGAGAAGAAAGAGCTTTGGCAACCGCCCCCCCCGCCGATGTCACAATCCCCGGTCGGAGCGGAGGGGCCGCTGCCGCTGCTGCCCCCGGTTGAGCCGGTCCCCCCGCTCACGCCCTTGTCCCTGACCACACCGCTCCCACGGCCACCCGAGAAAAGGAGGGAGAGAGTCGTGCCCCTGGAGGGATCCCAGCCCATGAAAGAGGAGGGGGGAGAGAGAGGGGACAGCCAGCGTCTGCAGCCTATGTCACTGCCCCTAGAGGAGGAGCCGAGGGACAAAGCCTTCTGTAAAGAGGGCGGAGAGAGAGCCTCCCAGGGCAGGAGTGTTTTTTCCTCTGCTTACAAGCCTGTGAACTTTCATCGCACGGCGGAAAGACAGCCTTTCTTCCAACCTTTAGAATTTAAGCTGGGGAAGGACTTGCTAGAAAAATTGGAAGCCGAAATTAAATTTAAAAAGAAGAAAGGTATACAAGTAGTTCCTGAATCAAAATTTGTCCAGGTTGCTGCACTTTTTATACAAGAAAAATTTGATGAGATCCCTGCTAAAGTTAAAAATGTGGTAAATCCAATAGTGTGGGCCAGTGGTATCCCAGGAAGATCCAAACGAGCAGAACCAGTGAGTATTGCACTCAAACCAGGAGCTACACCAGTAAGGCAAAAACAATACCCTTTGAAATTAGAAAATTATAAAGGATTAGCATCTGTAATTGAAAAATTCCTGCAACATGGTCTATTAGTGCAATGTGAGTCCAAATTCAACACCCCAGTTCTAGCCATTAAGAAAGCAGATAGTGAGAGTTATCAATTAGTACAAGATTTAAGAGCAATTAACAAAACTACCAAAGACATACACCCAGTAGTAGCCAATCCCTACACCCTTTTGACCACACTGACAGACAAATTAGGGTGGCTTACTGTTTTAGATGCCTTTTTCTGCATTCCCGTGCACGAAAACAGCGATGAGCTCTTTGCTTTGGAGTGGGAAAACCCAAAGACAGGGAAGAAAACTCAGGTCACATGGACAGTTTTATTGCAAGATT
Source organism: Trochalopteron elliotii (assembly GCA_024734555.1). Taxonomy (NCBI): domain Eukaryota; kingdom Metazoa; phylum Chordata; class Aves; order Passeriformes; family Leiothrichidae; genus Trochalopteron; species Trochalopteron elliotii. The sequence goes on along the minus strand of JANPWX010018846.1, from coordinate 264,246 downwards.
ACAAGAACAGCCCCACAATATTTGGAAACCAACTAGTAAAGGAATTAAAAGACTGGAGAGAACAGGAGCCAGAAGGAGGTATTCTTCAATATGCATTTAACATCCTGATTGCAACCAAAACTAGAGATGATTGCTTATGACTTACCATAAGGTTATTAAACTTTTTGGCGCAGAGTGAGTACAAAGTTTCTAAAGACAAAGCACAGATTGCCAAAGAAACAGTAGTTTGCTTGGGCCTTAAGATCTTAAGTGGACAACGGCAGCTCAGCAAAGAAAGGAAAGAAGCCATCTGTCGATTCCCAGAGCCCGATACTGTGAGAGAGATGCGAGCTTTCCTGGAAATGACAATTGAAGAAGTCTATTCCAGTCGATTGGACCTGAGAGATGTGCCCCTGGAAAATCCAGATTGGGAGCCTTTTACAGATGAGAGCAGCTTTATGAAAAATAGCAAAAAAATGACGAGTTATGCAGTAACCACGCAGGATAAAGTGATCGAGGCAAAGGCCCTGCCAGCAGATGGGTCATCACAGAAAGCTGAACTGATTGCACTAACGAAAGCCCTGGACCTGAACGAAGAAAAAAAGGTAAATATAAATATATGGACTGACTCTAAATACGCATTTAGTGTTGTCCACACCCACGGAGCCATCTGGAAAGAGAAAGGACTTCTGAACGCTCAAGGTGATCGAATCAAGCATGCTGAACAGATACTTGCCCTCTTAGAGAGCATTAAAAAATGTGAAAAAGTAGTTATCATGCCTTGTAAAGATCACCAAAAAGAGAAAACCCCTCCAGAATTGGGAAACCACCTTGCTGATAAAGCAGCAAGAGGGATTGCAGAAAAAGGTATTCTCGCAGTAATTCCACAGAAAGAGATTAATTTGTCAAAGTTCATCCCAAATTATGACCAAGTAAACCACAAACTAATCAAGTTTCTTAGGGCTGGGATCACAGAAAGTAGGTGGGCTGTTACACCAGCAAATCAGGTTGTAGTCCCACCCCTAATCCTGCGAGAGCTAGCTCAAAGAGGACACAATAACGCACATTTTGGTGTTGAAAATCTTCTGAAACAGCTAAAAAAGTAGTAATAAGAAAGAGAATGACTGACATTATACAATCAGTAGTGGGCAAACGTGAAATCTGCTGTAATAACAACCCTGACATGAGGAAAAGAGTTGTATTAGGAGTAACAAAAGCAAGGGATCTTCCTGGTGATTACTGGCAAATAGACTTTGTGGAGTTACCATGCGAAGAGAGATAACATTAGTCCCTATGAAGTAATATATAGCAAACCATATCAGATCCCACGTATTTTTGGTGAAATTCACATGAAGGAGAAACTTGATTTATAGAGATGTCTAATGGTTTTAGATTCCACTTTGCAGAAGCTCCAGACTTACGTCATGATAACCAGACCCACAGGACTCGACACACCTGCACATCCATTCCAACCTGGAGACTGGGTCTGTGTTAAGTGGTGGGACAATGATCGTCTACAAGCCAGGTGGAGAGAACCATTCCAAGTTCTGCTGACCACTCTCACCACGGTCAAAATTGCTGGCAAAGAACCCCGGATTCACTATTCCAGAGTTAAGAGAGCTTCTGCTCCTGAAACAACTAAGAAAACAGAGACTGAGACTGATGCAGATGAAAACATGCTTTAAATGACTTCTCTGTACTTAAACAACTGTACACAATAATCATTATTCTTCTTTGCATGATACCTAACTGTACAAGACAATACTACTGCTAAGTGTTTATTACTGGTGTTTAGTTTTTTTGTTTTTTTTGTGTTTGTTTGGCTTTTGTTTTTTATTGCTAAGTATTTATCTATAGTTAAATGTTCATTACTGCTAGCTGTTTACTATTGTTAGTTACTTATTTGTTATTGAATACCTATTGTTAGTAGATATTTAAGATAGAGACTCGACAAGAGAAAAGCCTTGTCAAGCCTCTAAAGGGGGGAAATGATGCCTTAAGTTTTAGTTTTCATGTTTGCAAATTCTGTGCTGCCTAGGGATGTAGTTCTGAGCCTCATATTAAGTGGCAGTAAGCTCTCTTCACAGAGTAGGTAGACAAAACAGATCCTTTTCCTGCGGAAAACCAAGGACACCTTTCAGGCCTGAAAGCATAAACAATGGTGGACTGAAAGGAGGAACAAAAAGTGTGAGACCTCGTGACCGGGATGCCATTTTTTTGGGGGGTTTGTTTTTTTTTTTGTGACTATTCTTGGTCCAGCCAGGGCACAGCCTTTGTCGGGCTCCTCTCCTGCCCAGGCTGGATCCTGGAGGCCTTTCAATAAATACATACTTTATTCTCTAGCTCTGTCCAGTCTCTGTTTCAGGTCAGCCTTCCGAGGCATCACTGCAAGAACTGCTTCAGCAAGGAGTGCAGTCCTTCAGGAACAGCCTGTTCCAGTGTGGGTCCTGACTGGGTCACATTTCCTGTCAGAAAACTTGCTCCAGCATGAGCTCCTCTCTCCATGGAGTCACAGGTCCTGCCCAGAGCCTGCTCTAGCACAGGCTTCCAATGGAGTCACAGCCTCATTCAGGCACATCTGCCTGCTCTGGTATAGGGATCTTTGTGGGCTGCAGGTGGATTTGTGCTCCACCATGAGCCTGCCTGGGCTGTGGAGGGGCAGCGTGCCTCACCACGGCCTGCATCATAGGTTGCAGGGAATTCTCTGCTTCTTTGCCTGGAGCACTTTTTCCCCTTCTGCACTGGCATTGGTATCTGCAGAGCTTCTTTCTCTCATATATTCTTACTCCCCAGTTCTCTGGCTGCAATTTAGTCTTGGTCAGTAACTTTTTCCTCCCTTCTTAAATATACTTTCTCAGCGGTGCTATCACTATTGCTAATGGGCTCAGCCTTGACCAGAGGTGGGTCCATCTTGGAGCTGGCAGGCATTGGCACTGTCAGACACAAGGAAAGATTCTGTCATCATCTCATAGAAGCCATCATGTGACCTTCCTACAAGCAAAAGTTTTCATACCAAATCCAATATATGCTTGATAACCCCTGTCTTCTGAGGGAAAGGGAGAAAACGGAAAGTGAGGACACTTAGGGATTGAGATGGTGAAAATTTAATAGCTAAAACAAAACCTGCACGCTCAAGCAAGGCAGAAAGTAGAATTCAGTCACTACTTCCCATTGCAGGGACATGTTTAGCCATTTCCAGAAAAGTGGGATGTGAGCACGTGTAATAATTATTTGGCAAGAAAATTACAGTAACCATGAACATCTCCCATGTCCCTAACCCGGGACATCCCCTTCCTCCTTTACCTGAGGTTTAATTTTTTTCCATGTGGCAAATGTGGATCAGTTGTCTCAGCTATATCTCCCTTTGAATCTCTTGCTCAAACCCAACCTACTCACTGTGGGAATGAGGAGAGCAGATTGGGAAAGAGAGAAATCCATGACACTGTGAAGCATTGCTAATAATAAAATAATTGTTGCCAATATAATAAAGAAAACATATATTTTATGTACTACTGGTAATATTTTAATCTTTCTTTTGCCTGTTTCAAAAAATTGCTTTTGGCTACACTCTCTGCTTACTTTAAAAAAGTAGCAATTATAAATATGTTTTATTCAAATGGCTTAGGTTGTAGAACAAGATTTTATAACCTGACTTTTGTGTAAGGAGTATGACAAAATGAACTTCATCAATTTCACAGAACCACAGAATTGTTAAGGTTGGAAAAGTCATTGAAGACCATCTAGCCCAAATGTCAACCCAGCATCACCACAATCACCCATAAATCATACCCCCAAGTGCCACATCCAGATGCCTCCTGACTATTTCCAGAGACAGTTACTTCACCACTTGGCAACTTACTCCAAAGTCTAAACATTCTTTCAGTGAAAAAATATTTGTTGATATCTAAGCTGAACCTCCCCTGTTACAAGGCAGGACCATTTCCTCTTGTCGTTTCAAAACAAAAAAACAAACTAACCATGAAAACAAACTAGGCAAAGCAGTATCTGCTTTATAGATACTAAGAAACATTACACAGTTCAAACATGATAGATATATCTATTAAAAAAAAAATGAAAAAGAAAATAGAAAGATAAGCCTGTGATTAATCTCCTAAAAGTCAAATAACCCAAAAGAGAAGCATTAAAGACTACAATTTCTTTCCCTTATAGTAGTTGCTATTTGGCAAATCATTTCATACAGTCATATAGTCTACTGACAGTCTACAGACAGACCTACTTACAGATTTCCTAACAATTATTTTCCTCTGGAGATTAATAAATATTGATATAAGTTATTATTATCATCATCATCATCTTAATATTGATATTAATAGTTGTAATAGCAAAATCACTTAAAAGTTCACTGTCTGCTTTATTCCCTCACCCTGAAGACCAAATGTTAAGCAATGAAAGAGTTTTGGGCTTTCTCTACCCCCTTCTCTTCTGTTGTGAAAAGATAGCGAACATTCTCAGGCCAGGTGTCTTATACTGGGTTTGCTTCATTTAATGACTCCCCACAGTGTCACACCTGTCTACAGCTCAGCTTGTTTTAATGTATCTTGTCACTTTCCTAATAAAAGGAAGTGTCTTTATGTTTCCAAAACAAGGTTCCTTATTAAAGTATTTCTAGAGATGCTGCAGATAGCACTCAGACTGGCTTGTTATATATGACTGTCCCCAAAGGCTTCTCCTCAGAATTCCATTCCTTGCTCTTCCCTGAAAATTTTCTCATTTTTTGGTAACTTTTTTTCCTTCTTTTAGAGTTGTCTTCTTTACTTCTTTTTAGTTTGTAATAGCAAGGGGTAATATTTTGGGAATAGAACTTTGAAGTATGGAACCTTGCAAGGAGGCCTGACTCTTATTGCTAGCCTATTCTGGTCTGTTAGTTAGGTTATCCAGTGAAATGACTTACTAGAAACTGCAAATTTATCATGTCTAAATCAGTTCCTTCAAACCTTTGCATGAATAACTGGTTGGAAGATGTTGGAAATGACTTCTGGAATTCTGTCTAATGTTTCTGCTCAAACATGGTCGCCCAGAGCCTGTGTGTCCAATACCAAGTCCAGACAGCAATTGAGTATTTCAAAGGACTCCCCAGGTTCTCTGATGAAGCAATGCCAGTTCTTGGTCATGCTCCTTGTTAAACAATTTTGCTTTATACTGAGGCAAAACCTCTTGTGTCTCTGTTTGTGACCCTTGCACCTCATCCTTTCATGGGTACTACTAAAAAGAGACCAAGAACATACTCAGCTTATACTCACTCATACCATTGCTCATGTACACCATACTTCATCAGATTGTCAAAGAAAATCTTATGGAAGACCATGTTAAAAACCTCACTGTAATCTAGGCAGAAAATGTTAGGTGAGTTGCTCTCACCTTTCCTACAAACCAGCCATAACAGAATGTTATCAAGTTAGCCAACAAGGACTTACCCTTGGTAAATCCATGATTACTGGACTTTGATGTATTTTTTGTCCTTCATGTGTCTCAGAATAGCTTCCATAATTAGTTGTTCCATCACATGCCCTAGGACTGAGGTTTATCACCCTGTAGTTCCTTTGAACATCTTTCTTGAATTTGAAGTCAAAGTTCAGCTGGACTCCTGCCTGAATTCCTGATGTATCTTTCCATTGCTAAGGACTTGAAAGCTGCAGACCAAATAGAATAAAATAATGGAAAAAAAAGAAATAAAAAAAAAAGAAAAAGAAAAGAAAACCCTTTTTGTAAAGCAGGTTTTACTGTTGTTATGTTGTATTTTTGTTTGTATTTTTGTTTGTACTTTTGCTGTTGGAATGAGCAAATTTTCATTTTTCTGTATACAATTTTCTTGGACTGTCCTGTGTATGGCTTCTGCATTTTTCTGACTTTATTCTTCCTATTTTACCTATATGGAGTTATGAGTTAATGAATTAGTTAATTAATGAATAGAGTTAATGAATGTAGTCTAAATTGCCTTGGTCCTGGACTTCTTCTTGCCTTCTCAAGTGTATTCTTACCCCTTTAGTCTCTCTTTGTCAGTGTGCTTCTCTGTTCCATTCTTGTTTTCACCCCTAGCCTGTCATTAATAAATTCACTGTGTCATCCATTATAAATACGACTGCTCTCCTGTGCTGCCAGACTACACAGCCTTTTTGGTAGTTAGATTTGTACCTGTTTTTCTTGCATACAGAAACCTTTGTCTCTTACGCTACAGAAACTTCTTTTGCTTGACATTATCTCAGTCCTGCCTCTTGACTACCATTTTCCCTGTCAACTTTTAGGAGATTTCTCTCCATGGACAAGAAGCACGCAATTTTTTCAGTTGTGTGACTCCTAAAATGAGCTGCACTATGATCCCCAAGATGGCACTTGGCTCTGCATGGTTGAAACTGTCCAATAGTGCTCCTTCATAAGAGCAGAACTGCTTTACTTTATAAAACAAACTACTAGGTTTCAGTGTGACCTTCTTAGGGAATATCTTACCACAACATCATCTACCATAAAAGGTATTAATTCATGATCAGTATGTAGTTCCTTGCATAAAAGATCAACATGAAATTAAATAACCCACACCTAAATTTCCTACAGATTTTTAGTAGGATATCACTGACATCTTTGGGGATGTAAAGTGCCTTCTGCCCCTATCCTTCCCCACACACATTCTGTCTTGGACACCCAGTTCATGCAACTAGCATGTTCTTGGCATATTTCCTATGCCTCCATTCCTGGCACGTATAGTGTGTATCCTTCTCATGATGTCACATTTAAATTGTGTTGTGATGACTTCCAATTCCTTTACAAGCAATTACCTACTTTGCAATGAATGCTAACATCTTTCCTAGCAGTGAGGAAGAAGTTCCTTAGAGTCTGGCCATTGTAGAAATATTATTTTTCATATTTATAGTACCTCCTTTTTCCTACAAGCTTCCTAAATAACCTGAAGTCTTCCTATATTACCTGATATAAACAGGGATAGAAGACTTCCATTAAGAAAGCATAGGCCTCTGTTTTAGGTTGTTATGCCCTGCCCTATTTGTTTCATTGAAAGAAGATCTCACTTTCAACTTTTCTTTTTTTGGTTATGTGTGCTTAAAAGTAATATACATTCTTATTAGTTCATGAGCTTCTGCATGCCGACTTTATGGTCCCAAATTATATCTTCCTTGACAATTCCTTCACTATATAAGGATATATTCCTTCTTGATATAAGGATATCAAGAGTTGTGGTTTGCAGTCTATAGCTTCCCCTAGTACATAGATCAGCTCATGTTGGATAACCATGGACATTCACACCTATCAACTGGTTTAGCAAAACTGGTCCAGAGGGTTGGACCTCTACTAATGGGTATTCCACAAGCTATTCTTAATACTACACATAACCACAACTCTGTCCTGGATACACCTGATTGTCTAGTTCCGTCTTTGGTAATGCATACTCACTTCTTTAGTGCAGACAGTGCAATGACAGTCATTGAAAACTCACAGTTCATAATGTATCTGATTTTTTTCATAACTTTTGATCATTGTATGTATGTAGTTTCTGCCTGTCATCACACGTTCAACAGTTCACACAGGCAAACTGACACAAGTACCTTCTTAGGTGGTTTATTTTCTGCCCAGAATGAATTTGCAATTTTTTATCTGGAACCTCTTATGTAATTTGTTTGTGTGGCTGTTCATTTTTTAATACAGTTCTGCTGCACTTGTTGATTCATTTTCATTCAGACCACATTGTAGAACATATGCCTATGAATGATTAAACTTTACAGGACTTTCTATGGTTCTTTTGGGGAGTGGTTGAGAATGCTGGAAGGACAGGATCATTTTTGCACTGAGCTTTGAGTAAAGGCTTCCTCTCCCATCATACACAGGGACCTTCAGCCCCTATCAGTGACAAGGGACAGCTGTTCTGAGAGTTTAGGCAGACAGATGCTGAGCCAATAGGAGCAGACAAGGTGAAGAAGGAGAAAGAAAATCAAAACAAGATAACAACAAAAACTTGTCCAAACCCCACAAGAAGATGTAAAACATATTTCAAATTTAGTAAGTTTCATAACACTGGAAAATTTTAACTGGAAGTGGGATTGCACAAAGTGATTCCTATGATTCACTCCAATAATTAATTCCAGAAAGAAAAGAAAAAGTATTGAACCTCAAAGTATTATGGAATTCAGTATTTCTGAGGTTGTACTCAGAAGTAGTCTTCCTTATATATTGATTGTAGATGTTAATAAAACAGGTTTTTTATTATTTTCTTATATTTTTATTAAATTATAGTAGAAAATATTTCCTTCTATATTTGGTTGTCTATGCAATGGCCAAACTATGTTCATTAGTGTAGCTGAGGAATGGTAACAAAAATTAATGGAGTCATTTACTCAGCAAATATTTTTGCATGTTAAATTGCCTCTAATCAAAATAATAACTCCTGAATTCTATTAAATAAGGGCCTCTATTTTTACTCAGTCATTTTAGCCTGAACTCCAGTAGGAAAAGTTAAATAAAGCCTACAGTTTTCTCCATTTTTAAGTCCCTCGATTGTTTCTCTTGCTAGGTGTTAAAAGACAGTTTCTGCTCATGAATGTTAGCAATTAGTTTAGTATTTCACTTCCCTTATTCTGATTCAGGCAACATGTAAACAAGTTTAGAAACCTCTTTTAGAATTTATTTTTAAATATGCCACTCTACAACTAGTAAGATTCAGATCAAACCTCATTTCAAGTCTTAATTATTTTGAGATGTGTACTCTAACTGTGTGGTTATTTTATAGCTGTGTTTTTAAGTTTGTACAGCCTGATCTAGTTTCAATAACCTCTGACTGATAAGTGTTTCTGAATATAGAAACATACTAAAACACCACAAGCAACAGAAAAATAAAGAGCTTATTCAAATGTGGAGAAGCTGTAATTTAAAATGGAGCAATGCAATTTATAACATAAATATCTTTCTGTTAGTCTTATTAAACATTAGAGGAAAATTCTATTTAAAATACTTTCTTTATAGAAAAACAATTCACTGTAGTCCAATTAATGTAACAATTAATGGGACACAAAGTTCTTGATATGGATGTGAATGCTAAAAGCATTGTGAAAAGTGTTCTGCATAATGATTTGCTGTATATTTAGTAAAATTTCATTAGATATATGAAATTTATATTTAAATTATATTTAAATATAAATTATATTTAGTAAAATTTCATTAGATATATATCAGCAGAATAATCTGCATAATTAAAAGCCCGTAAGTACCTATAAACATGATCAACTGTGACACCTTTAGTGATTGAAGAGAAAAACTATATTTAAGCAGTATTAAAGATTTGGCCAAAATCTGCTGAAAGACAGAAGGTTTGAAGTAGGAAGAACATAGCAGAAGAAGATTCTTCCTTGTGGCACTCTAAGGATGCTGCAAATGTTCTTCCTAATAGAGAAATTTGAAAAAGATGGTGATCTAGCCTCTATCCTTCTTCATTCATAGAAGATTATATCAAATGCAGAAGTTCAAATGTGCAGAAATATTTGCACTTAGATAACAGACTAATGCAAGAAAACTCTGTGCCCCTTGGATGGAACTGAAACTTGAATTCTGAATCACATTATTATGCTAGGTATTATTTAATCGTAGTTAAATTACTAAAAAATGGAAAAGAAAATTTTTGCATTACTTATAGCGTTTATGTTTCCCAATCCAGAAATTCCATGATTCATTTTGATTCATGAATGTCACAGATACAACAGGCTAAACTGTTCTTCTATGTAACACCGTTTTCATAACCTACATTTGAGTTTTTTGTGAAACTAGAAAGAGGAAAGAGAGGGGATTAATTTCCGAAGTGCTTGTGCTGAGTTTTAAACCTTTGTCTTAGGTCTATATCTATTTATAAATATGACTGATAGTCTAGTAATTTACATTCTCTACAGAGAATGGCAAAATTCCCCTCTTTACTAAATACTTCTGGGATTTCTTAAACAAAAAGGTCAGATGTCAGCCAAAAACTCTCACTATTTTTATTTTTTATCTTCCTATTCTAATGGTAATGCTAGTACTGGAGCTGTTGTCACAGGAGAATAATACCATAATGTCTTGGAAAGCCTCTGGCACTGTTCTCTGTGTAATGAATTTATAAAATAAATTACACCTTTTAAAATTACTTGACTCATCAGGATGTTGTATCAGATACACTTCATGTCAGCAGTTTTTGCATGCTCTGATATCAATGTTAACATAATCATGTAGCACGTATCACATATCCTACTGTTATTGCAAATGGAAAGAAAAATACTTTTTAAAATATATTCACAACAAAAAATGTATTAAAAACAAACCAAAATACATGAAATCAAAACAGAAATCCTCAAGAATGGCTTAAGATGAAATAAACTTCTGGTATTATGCAATCCACTTGTAGATAAAATGGGCTTTTAATGTACAGAACATAATAACGCAGGGCATATTAGAAACCTTGTGCATCTCTAATGAAACAAGAATGGTATTATCATGCTCTTTTATAAGGCAATAATTCATTTGTGTTCTGGATAACATAAATGTAGCTTATCCAGTATTTCAAATAAACCATTGTGAGGGTTCTAATAACATTATTATTAATATTTTAAGAAAAGGTTTTTTTTGTTTTTTGTTGTTGTTTTTTTGTTTGTTTATTGCTTTTGTTTTTGTTTTTGTTTTTAAATAATGTTTTATAAAACAAAAAATTAACAAAATAAATTAAAGGCAGTTAATGTGAAAAGAAAAATCTGTGAATTAAAAGGTATGTTACTTGTTTAAGTGCAAGGAGATTTTGCTGCTCTCAAGGGTGGATGAGCAGATGAAGTGTAGCAAATGAAAAGTTGTAATAGGAATAAAATTTGCAGTATGCTGGTTACTTTAAAATATTTCTTAGATAAAAGATTGCAACTCTCAGAATCCTTATGCTGACTACTCAATCATATAAGCTTTCCAGAAGGATTGAATAGTCTGACTATTGAAGAAATTTTGATTCATGGGACCATTTGAGTATGTTTATCTTCTTCCTTCTTACCAGTTACTTATTTCTCAAAAAAACCCCACAACATTTAAAAAACTCCAAAGTTTGGTAGAATGAGATTGCAAAACTTAAAATGGGATTGATCAGTAAAATGGGATTTTCTGTCTGAGTGAGAAAAACTGAGTTTCCTGTCATCAGAAAGCAAGACTAAACAGACCACTGACAATATTGCCCAACAATTACTATTCTTTCATTGTTGAACAGTTTCCCAAGAAAAAGAGCAACTACAAAATCTCCATAATGTAAAACAAAGCTTCAGTAAGACAGAATACTAGAAAATATACTATACTGACAAAAAAATGAGAAAAACAAATATACATTGATGAGAAACCAAGTGTGAATTGGCAGGTTAGGTAGACAAGATGAATTATTGGTTTTTTCTTTGATATGCAAGTTATTATTTTGGCAATCTAAAAACATTTGGGAGTAAGTGTTGAAAGCATTTCAATAGATATATTTTTTTCCTTAATTGCAGAATGGAGTGTATTAATGGAACTAGGGCATATGTTCTTATCATGCACTCCTGCATATTGTTTATGTACATTTTTAAGAGAGTCTTTTGTAGATTTAAAACAAACAGCAATTTTCATCTGTTTTAAAATGACCACTCCACACCTGCAAAGTTTATTGAGTTCTGTTTGTCTGAAGCCACTTTTTTCTGTATGCATTTACCCTGTGTGTACAAAGAACGCAATAAAGGAATAAATGCACCCATAAATACACCCACCTTCATTCAGTATGTTTTCAAGAGTCTGAAAAGGAAGGCAAAAAGAAGAGACAAGCTCTACATAGTGTTTCTCTAAAGCCGGCAAAACTGAGCAGGGTATTTGTGTGGAAAACAGATTCTTAACTGCATGTCTCTCATGAGGTAAGCTTTTCTGAGGAAGACCCAGCAGGAATGCTTTTGCTCATCTCAGCTTTAACAGTGTGCTATGGGCAAGATGTTGATTTTTCAGGTTATTTTATCCCAGACCACATAACCCTTTCTAGATTAAAGCCATCAGGAGGGAAAGATTGTTCTGTGATTATCACCTCTAGGGCTCAGAAAATTTGTGTTAACAGCCCCACCAGAAACCGTCCAAACAACTTCCCATAATGTGTGCAGTTCTCAGCCTTCAAGAGCAAAATAATTTCTCTTCAGTCAATCACAGATATTTTAAGAGGATTAAAAAAAAAATTCTTCTGCATTACTGAAAGTCTATAGAAGTATTTGCACAGGGAGAACCAGCTCTTCACAGTTTTCCACCAGCCCAAGTGTGAATTCCACTAGTGAATGTTGTGGAACAATATATCCTTCACAGCTTTCCGTTCCATTCATCTCTTAAATAACCAAACAGCTTGATATTCCTTATGAACTCTTTCCTAGGACTCTATTTTCCAAATATTTCTTTCACTAATTACCTTAGACAGGCTCCTTTACTTTTTAAAATTATGAAAGCAAGGCCTACCTGGCATGTGAAGCAGGCTGAATTAGGAAATACTTGTGTCCATGGATCTCAGCCACAGTTATAGCTCATACCAGTCTACAAAAAATTCTGAAATGCAGAAAAAAATGTCCTTTGTTACAAACCCCCCCAAATCCATGAAATTTAGTTCTCCAGTCATAATCAGCATCTATTATCAAAAATCATTTATATTTTAATCACTCATAGATTACCTATACATTCATTTTACTCCTATTTCATTCTAGCAAAGTAATTAGACATAAATTGTAGCTGGGAATATGTTTTTAAATTTTGATTTTACTATCTAATTTATTTTCTTCCTCTCTTTTGATGTAATTTTATTCTGGTTTCTGACCCCGGAGTAGGGTCACTTTTCTTCACAGTGGGTGATACAGGGCTGTGTTTGGGATTTGTGCTGAGCACAGAGTTGATAAATGAGATGTTTCTGTTATTGGTGAGCAGGGCTTGCACACAGCCAAGGCCTTTGCTGCTTCTTGTATTGTCCCACTGACAAGGAAACTGGGGGTGCTTGGGAGGCTGGGAGGAGACACAGCCAGGACAGGAGGCCCCAAATGGACAAAGAAATATTCCAGACCATGTGGCATCATGTAGTGTGCAAAGTGCAGGGAAGAAAGAGGAAGTGAGGGGACATTTGCAGTGATGGTGATTGTCTTCCCAAGTCACCTTTGCACATGATGGGGCCCTGCTCTCCTAGTGATGGCTGAACACCTGCCTGCCTAGTGAATTAATTCCTTGTTTTGCTTTGCTTTTGTGCATAGACTTATTTTTCCCTATTAAAATACCTTTCATGTCAACACAGGAATTTTCTTCCTTTTTCCTTCTGATTCTCTCCCCAGTCCTGCTGGTGAAGGAGTAAGTGAATGGCTGCATGGGGTTTGACTCCTGGCTGGGGTTAAACCATGGCAAACTCTTACAGAAATATCAATGCCAGCTTCAACCAGAACACCAACAGTAGACAGTGAGATTACAAATTACTTCTGAAATCTTCCCAACAGTGAAGTTTTGCAGAGCCTGAATGCTTATGTGCAGGAACCATTTTGAATGTCCAAATGGTCTTTCTGACTGATGTTTTCTTTTATTTCTTCCCATATAATTTCTTTGAATTACAAGGTGTCTGGTTATGCAGTCACCAAAAAACTTCCCATTGGTTTAGTTGGTCATAACATACATGTGAAGAGCCTTATAATACTGAAAAGAAAAGCTGTCCAGTGAAGATAATTTTTCTATGATATCAACATATATATTGATGTAAAAGGCCACCTCTGCCTGACTGTACAACTTATTTTCATTTCAGAGATATTCTCCTTTAAATATCTGACCCACTGAACAAGAAAGCTAAAAATTAAATTCTTTACCTGACGAATGCTTTTATTTTTTGTTACCCAAAGACTCTCCTTTCTAGGAATTTCTTCAAGCTCCATGAGCCACTGCCAAGAGACATAGATAGATAGATACCCATAGATTGTATTCTATATCACATCAAATATTTGTCTCAATAGTACTACAACCTCTGTCTCCAAAGCACTGTAGACATGGTCAATCAGCATAAAAGTAAGGGACAGCTTGCTAGCACAGGAAACAAATGGGCATATCACTGCTCTTTCTAGTCAGAAAGGGTGCATCTGATCAACTTCTATTCCCATAAACTGTATTTAATTTTGTAGAATTGATTTTAAAACTTAAAAAAGCAGGGTTTTTTAAGACCCTTTCCTTTTAATGATTGATTGTAATGAACTTACAGTTCTTGTAATGCATTGGATCTGCACATAAAATGTTTACATTTAATTTTGAGAAAGACAATTTACTTCAGGATCAAATTACATAATTTATATATATATACAATTATTATAATTTTAAAGCTGCGGGTCTCAGACTTTTTGTCAAATTCCAAATAGCTTATTCAGTCACTTATTCTAGAGGAAGAGTAAAACTTTATAGTTCTTGCAAAAATAAAAATTAAGTAGCTTCTTTTTAAAGCAAACTAATTCTAATATTTTATAGGTGTATTATGCCACTATGACTAATAATAGCAACATTTTTCTTGCTGAAGATGAAGAAAGGTAAGATATTTCCAAATAATTTTCAGTTTCTGAGAATGTTCATGAAGTTCTCAATTCTCACAAGTTGTTCTGAAAAGAACTTTGGTCACTTAAATGTAACAAAGATAATTTTAATACTCCAGACTAAAATATCTGAATTAGAGCACTAAAGTAAATGTGAATGAATCTTCATATGCATTTATATATATATATATATATATTTTTTTTTTGGTGACCACATCAGTTTACACTTGTTAAGATGTTGATAATTCTTCAGACTGAAGAAATTTTTTTTTTATGCTTTTGCCAATATAAAATTATGGAATTTTTTTCTCAAAATTAATGTAAGATGTTTAATTTAGGGGACATCAACATGTAAGAACATATTTGCCTTTCATTAGAAGCCCATTAAGGAAATATTCAGAGCTTTAACATAAGAAAAAACAAGATAATACTGCCACAGAGTTTCAGCACTCCAATATTCTGTACCTGCAGTCATCAAAATGTACTGGTTGTATCTAAAACAGTAACTCAAATATAAAGAGAAGGTTTCAGTGAAGAGAGCATTGCTGTCTTCAGGTAAGAGAGAAGATAGGGCAAGACTGACCATAGGCGCACAGTGGGTCAAAGAAATTAACACATTCAGATTTGATGCAATGACTTTTTCATTATCTTTTCCTTTTCCTTTTCCTTTTCCTTTTCCTTTTCCTTTTCCTTTTCCTTTTCCTTTTCCTTTTCCTTTTCCTTTTCCTTTTCCTTTTCCTTTTCCTTTTCCTTTTCCTTTTCCTTTTCCTTTTCCTTCCCCCCCCTCCCCCCCTTTTATTATTAGTCCTCGTAGAG